>RXID01015408.1:0-40000 GCA_005019695.1 Trichopus zeylanicus subsp. travancoricus
ATCAATTTACTATCGATTATTTGATTTACTAATCCTTTATATTGGAATAAGCCAATAGTCAAATGTTTTGGCAATTCTTCATGGGGGGCGATTCCATAGAACTTTGAATCAGAGCTTTAGATCTTTGTTCATTCTTTGTAGTAATAATATCTCTGGACTTGCAACGATAACTTGGTATATCCACTATATGATTATTAACTAAAATATGTTTATGATTAACTAATTGCCTAGCTCCTGAAATAGTCAAAGACATACCCAATCGAAAAAGGATGTTATCCAAATGCATCTCAAGTAGTTGAAATAAAACTTCACCTGTTGACCCTTTGGCTTTTCTAGCAATATGTACATATCTAAGTAATTGTCATTCTGTCAAACCATAATGAAAATGCAATTTTTGTTTTTCTTCTAGACGAATACGATATTGTGATCTTTTCCCAGAATGCGATTGGTTTTTAAGATCACTTCTAGATCTAGGCTTTTTACTAGTTAGTCCTGGTAAAGCCCCTAGACGGTGTATTTTTTTGAAACGAGGTCCTTGGTAATGAGACATAAAAAAAAACTCCTTTTTTTATTTTATTGACATTTCATTTCTTCGTATTACATTACAGAATAAATTGAAATTAAGACTGAACTAAATTAGAAACAACGTAAAGCTAAAATGGATTTATTGAAGTATTAAAAACAACTATTGACATGCTACAAATCAAATAAAGTAGAATGGAATAAATTGTATCAATATACGGATTTTTTGTATATATAACAAATAATTTATATACCAAGAAATTTAGACTCCGTCTTCAAATTTGTTATATGCAAATCTAATTCCTCCATTTTGTATTTTTGGATTTCTAGTTACAAGTTATCACCACATAATAGATTTGATTGGCAACCCAACATTTGGGGAAATGGAGAAGGGGGATTGTCATTCATGGAAAAAAATAAATAGAGAAAAAGCCAGCTATTGGAGTCGAACCAATGACCATCGCATTATAAATGTGATGCCCAAACCTCTGAGCTAAGCAGGCTCGCATAACAAAAATGTATAGGAATTCTATAAAGTATCTGATCTTAGTTAGCTATTAATAAATTCATAATTAAATACTAAAATACTCAAATTTATTTAGAATTTTAATTTAGTAAATTACTTTAACTATCTAATAACTATCACTATAATATAAGTATTTAATAAGTACTTTATAAGTATTTATAAGTATAATTTGATTTAGTATTATATGATGATTTTTTTCATTTAGTATTATATTATTAAATAAAATATTAAAAAATTAAATATTCAAAATAATTCAATATATATTTTATATGATTAAAATAAAATATCATGACATGATATTATCAAACTTGAAATTTTGACTAGAAAAAAATGGAATTATTTTTTAGAGCAGTTATAGAAAACTATATTAATTATATTAACTACTCGATCGATTCTCAGATTAGAAAAGAATAAGAAAAGGAGAATAAAGATGCAAGAATGAGGTATTCTTTTGGTTTCATTTAGAAACGTAGGAGATAAGAAAGAATGAATATCGACCGTTCCAGTATTGCAAATCATGCCGTAAAAATGAAAGAGGGGGGAAGCATATATATTTGGGATATATGCATCCATATTGAATTACAGATATATCAATAATAGAATCAGTTCTGATTGAAACAAATATAGTTTATCCAATAAAGATGAAATAATAGAGGGTGGCGAAAAATAAAATAGCAATATACACTTTTCCAATACAATATAAGAATCATTATCTAATGAATTCAACGGTTTCAAGATAAATCATAGAAGTAGAAAGGGGGATATGGCGAAATTGGTAGACACTACGAACTTGATTGAATTGAGCCTTGGTTTGGAAACCTACTAAGTGCTAACTTCCAAATTCAGAGAAACCCTGGGAATTAAAAATGGGCAATCCTGAGCCAAATGTTTATTTGAGATTTGAAAAGGTTTGGTTTATCAAAAAAACTAGAATCAAAAATCAAAAAAGGATATGTCCAGAGACTCAATGGAAGCTATTCTAATGAATGGAATTGATTAATTATGTTAGTAGTTTGAATCCCTCCATCAAAATTATGAAAAGGGGAACTCTATATACCCAATATGTACATACACATACTGCCATATCAAATGATTAATCATGACTTGATTCCATTATATATATATGATATATGTGTATATGACATTATATATGAAATGAATTGAATATATATGATATGAAAAAAAATGCAAAGTCAATTAGGAATATATTCCAACCAAAGTTGGAAGTTGAAGGAAGAATCAAATATTTAATGATCAAATCATTGATTCCAGTCTGAAGATCTTTTGAACAATGAATTAATCAGATGAGAATAAAGAGAGAGTATCATTCTACATGTTAATACTAACAACAATGAAATTTATAGTAAGAAGAAAATCCGTCGACTTAAGAAATCATGAGGGTTCAAGTCCCTCTATCCCCAAAAATCCCATTTTACTTCTTTTTTATTTCATCAAAGATTCAAAAAAAATAAATAAATAAATAAACTTTTGGAAGATCTAAAAAATTCAAGGACTAGGTAAGATTTAAAAATATTTTTTGGCTATTGACATAGATACAAATACTCTACTATAGTAGAATGATGCACAAAAAATGGTCAAGATAGCTTAGTTGGTATAGCAGAGGACTGAAAATCCTCATGTCACCAGTTCAAGTATGGTTCCTAACATCCCAATACTATATCACATTGATATTTATACAAATTCTCACTTAAAAGGTAAATATTTATCTAAAATAAATAAGTTGGCTAAAAAGTTTCAAAAATCTACAAGAGTTGAAGGATAGCAATAGACAAGATGCATTTTAGACGCAGTGCAAATAAAATTAGATCCTTTTTCATTTTTTTCATATTTCTATTATATTTCTTCACTCTACTAAGTGATGTGCGTGGCACAAGGTTGATGGTGTGGAACTTTTTTGATTCATCTTATTTATAATTTTTGCTCATATGGATATCTTACAAAAAGCCTTTTTTTTATTTTAGCCCTTCCATAATACGAATTGGAGTCTGGTTACTCTATTTTATTTAGAACAGAACGTAAAAAAATTCTTGATTTGACTTAAATGAAGTCTGGAGTCGTGTCATAGAAGTGAACATAAGTTTCTTATCATTCAATAAGCATCTTGTATTTCATAGAAATTGGGGGTAATATAGTCCTTACTTAGGGGCCAGCCTATCCAACTTTCCAGCATCAAGATACATTTAAGACATGGATGATTATCATAAGAGATTCCTAACATATCATAGGATTCCCGCTCTTGAAAATCTGCACTTTTCCAAATCTAGAAAACAGACGAGATTCTAGGATTATTCCTAAATACAAATACTTTTATGCATACCTCTTCTACTTTATCTATACCATATTCTATTCTTGTATGATGATATACAGTAGCTAAAAATCCGCTTGGTGCTACATCATAGGCACACTGGGAGCATAAATAATTGTAACCATATATATATATGAAATAACAGCAATGGAGTCCCAATCGTCTGTTTTTATTTGTAAAGTCTCTATTCCTTGATAGTTGAAGCCCAAGGATCTAGGAACAAGCTCATGCTTGACTAGCCAATCAGATAAATAACCCTGCATCTTCTTGATTTCTCCCATATTTATTTGTACTTGTATAAGTAATTTTCAATTTAGAATGAAAATTTTGAAAGATTGACTTGCTCTTTCTCGTTCTACACAAGAAAAACCTACCTAATTCACTAATTTGTAGGAAGATACTAAACTTTGAGATTTGCAAAATCTTTTAGAAGGTATTTCTGAAGTATATGATGATTGATAGAACAATCCTTAATTGTAATTTCCAGTATGAGTACTGTGTCAAACATAAAACTTGTGATTAGTAGTAAAACATCAATTTTCCCATTGAGACATAGTTCTATCTTCAGGGAGTTCTTGAGATATCTTCTTACAAAGTTTTGTTATAGCATCTATAACTACCTTTGGTTTAGGGGGGTAGCCCGCCAAATAGACATCCACAGGAATTAGCTTATCGACTCCCCGAACAGTACTATATGAATCAGTACTAAACATTCCTCCTGTAATAGTACAGGGTCCCATAGCAATAACATATTTTGGTTCAGGCATTTGCTTATATAATCTCACTAAAGAAGGAGCCATTTTCATTGTTACTGTGTCGACTGTTAAAATTAGGTCTGTTTGCCTAGGACCTGATCTTGGTACCAATCCATAACGATCAAAATCGAATCGCGAGCCTATTAATGAAGCAAATTCAATGAAACAACAACTAGTATCATAGATAAGTGGCCATAAACTAGAGTCTTGACCAATTCAAAAGATCATTCGATGCAGTTGAAATAACTAAATTGTGGGTCATTTGGTCAAGTAACGAAAACTCAATCAAATTCATAACTATCTCGATTGTAATCTTTTTTTTTTTAGTTTGATTGTCTGAATATTTAGCTAAAACCATTCTAATGCTCCCTTTTGCCATGCATAAACTAACCCAACAATTGGCACGAAAATGAAAGCTTTTATAAATACACATACCCCCAATACATCAAAACTCATTGCCCATGGATAAAGAAAGACCATTTCAACATCAAAAACAACAAAAACTAGAGCAAACATGTCACAGCAGATTTGGAATTGTAACCAAGAATCTCCCATGGGTTCTATACCTGATTCATAACTAGAGAACTTCTCTGGTCCTGTACTAATCGGGGTTAAAACAACGGAAATTAGAAATGCCAAGATAGGAATAATGCTTGATATTATCAGAAATGCCCAGAAAATATCATATTCATGAAGCAAAAACATAAATGTACTCCTATTAATCTGGAATATGTTGAATTATTTGATTTCGGATTGGGATCATCAATTCATCTATAGGATTTCTTAGTTGAAACAATAATTGATTTTGATCGAATCAAACTGCATATCTTAGAGTTTGTTTGTTGCATGGTAGGCATGTCTTGTTTAAAAATTCATCCAACGGAGTATCGCTTAGCATTTCTAATGAAATAGCAAACAGGAATAAACTAAGAAAAACTAATAAATTGAACTATAATATTATTTATTATTATAATATAAAGATTATTAAGGTATAAGGATTATAAGAACAATGAATATCTATTATCAATAAATATATAGAATCACACATTATTGAACGATTCGACAAAATTAAATCCCCAATCCAACTCGTAGCATAGAATATAGTTGAAGAGAGGCTGATACATTTAGGGCCGATTCATTACCTCTGAAATAATCAATTAAATGGAGGTTCTAACAAAAAGCAATTACTCAAGGGACTTCTACAAATATAAGACAAAGAATAGGTCTCAATCCATGTGACTTGGGATTAAATTTGGTTAGGTTGGGTTAGAGTTTCTAGACAGGATTGATCATGATTTTCACTTCATAAATTGACTAGGATTGAGTATGCCAAAAAATCAAATGTTTCACTAACTCTTTGATCGTGAACAGGAAAAGAAAGTAATCCACGAGGATTAATAAAAAAAATAAGTATGGACATCTTAGGTTATGCCAGATTTGACAAATACCAATAAGATCCATTAGAGTGGATTTTTTTTTCTTATCCCTATACATAAATAACTACATAATACTTTCATTTCTATAGATCGACTGATTAGTCGGTCTGTCCATAAATAAAATAAGGAGATGAAAACTATTATAAACTCAAATAGAATATCTATACAAAAATACAATCTATTAGGGCTATACGGATTTGAACCATAGACCTTCTCGATAAAACAGATCAAACTTATTATTATATTATCAAAATGGTTTGAATTGTTTCAAAGACCCAACATGCATTTTGTTGCATTGGGCTCTTTCATCAATTGATGTAAAAATCAGTTAGTCCACCATATTTTTTCTTCACAGGAAGATAAAAGGATAATAAGATGGCTCCGCATGCTCTGATTCATATTTATTATTTGAATTCTGATTTAGGAGCAATACCAAAGTCTCTCAAAGAAGGATTACTTTGACTTAGGTCTGCCTCCAACCTAGATCAACCTAAGTTAAATGGATTTTCTATCGCTCCTCTGCAAGAGTCAAATATGAGACTTCATATACCTTAAAATTCATAGGATGAAAAGAGATGATTTTGAGATCCTTATACTCATTATGCCTAGCATTGAATGTGGATTGGGTATTTACCCTATCAATTATCAAATCAACGGTAGGTTTTCTATTTGGCACTTAAATTTGCACTAAATCTAAATCAAACTGAATCAAACCAAGTAAAATATATGTCAGGCTATTATTCTCTTGTTTCTCAAATCTATGAGTAAGACATCAATTTTTCATCTCAATAAGATCAATTATGTTCATTGTATAATTGGCTTCTTTTGAAAAGCATTGGCACAAGTGTAAATGAGGTGCTCTACCTAACTAAGCTATAGCCCTTGCCCTTGTCATAGATATCTTAACATATGGATAATTTCTTATCAAGATGGACAGTCCACAATCCCACATCATATGATAGCTTTGCGATTGGTTTACTATTTTAACAAATTGGAATTGCTTAGAAATACTATTCTATCTATAATCCTCAGAGTGATGGGTCGTTTGTGGTGATAAATGACCTATTTAACTCAGTGGTTAGAGTATTGCTTTCATACGGCGGGAGTCATTGGTTCAAATCCAATAGTAGGTAGAACTTATTAAATACCAGAGTGGAGCAAATGGTATCTAAAGTCAATTATATCTAATAAGTTTTTCTACCCATCTTCTATTTTTTGGTTTCATTGTATTAGATTAGACTTGATTGTGTTCAATTGGTCGAATCAAAATGCAATAATTCTTTTGAAGATTTTGATGTATTTTGTTGACTAGGAGGAAATAACATTGATAGCCTCTACTCATATCCTAGCTCGTCTGAGAGCTAGATTTGCCTCAATTGCTTTTCTTTTACCCTCAGCTCTACTCAAGTTAGCTTCTGCTATTTCAAGAACTTGTTGAGCTTCTTGAAGATCAATGTCAGTACTCATCTCCGCATCATTTGGTAAAATGGTGATCTCATTATTACCTATTCTAGCGAAACCGCCCATCAGAGCCACTGTTAACCATTGGTCATTGAGGCGTATTCTCAAAATACCTATATCCACGGTCGTGGCAATAGAAGCGTGGTTTGGTAATACGCCAATTTGCCCACTATTAGTAGATAAAATTATTTCCTTTACTTCTGAAGCCAAAATAAATTGATTAGGAGTCAACACACAAAGATTTAAAGTCATTTCCTTCATGAGTACGTTCACCTACTCTGCCAAATACAGATACACCTCCATGAGCTTTAGCAATGTTGTTGATCAATTCCATGATGAGTACTATTTTAGCCACACCAGCTCCCCCAAATAGCCCGATTTTTCCCCCACAATGATAAGGAGCTAAAAGATCCACCACTTTAATCCCTGTTTCAAAAATTGATAATTTCGTATCTAATTGTATAAAAGCGGGCATAGATCTATGAATAGGAGATGTTGTGCGAGTATCTGCAGGACCTAAATTATCAATGGGTTCCCCAAGAATGTTGAAAATTCATCCAAGAGTAGCTCGGCCAACTAGAACACTTAGAGGATTTCCTGTGTTAATCACTTCCATTCCTCTCATCAGACCATTTGTAGCACTCATATCTACAACTCTAACTCAATTATTTCCTAATAATTGCTATACATCACAAGTTGCATTAATTTGTTGACAAGCAGTATCTCGACTTTTAACTACCAAAGCATTATAAATATTAGGCATCTTTCCTAGGGAAAAGCAACGTCTAATACTAGGCCAATAATTTGTGCGATACATCCTAAGCTTTTTTCTTCAAGTGCAGAAACCACAGGACCAAAAGTAGTAAGATTGATTTTCATAATCATAATAAAGTGAAATATGTCGAAATTTCTTTGGAATAATATCCAATTAAAAAAATGTCCAATAGGAAGTCGATCGGCTAATTGAATAAGAAATAAATTGAAGTCAGCGCTAGATTTATTTGGTATCACCCAAAGGAATTCAATTCCATTGTTTACTCATGAATTATTCAATTTTCAAGTTCAACCAATCCTTTTTTTTTTAGTATTTTTAATATAAAGTAGATGAATAGGAATCATGAGTAAGTTAAGTGTGTTTCATTTTTCATTATAGAAAATACCGTCCCTATTAGATTATATTATCTATGGAATTCCAACTCGAACTCCATTTAGGATTTATTATTTTGATCTCATTGTTCATTATTTTTTGCATATACATTTCGGTCTATTCTTGTTTTATACCTTTTCCTTGTTTTATACCTTTTCATGGATGAATTATGGCTATTTTCACATCCTAGGATTTCCATATACAACATATATCACTGTCAAGAGTGTTTTATTAATTAATATTTATATATTTAATGACAAATAAGAAGGTGATCAACTCAATTATAAACTTACAAAACAAGAATTGGCTTGTGCCATATATAGCAAAGAGTATACAATAATGATGTATTTGGTGAATCAAATTCATTACATAGTCTAATAACCAACCATTTTCTAATTAGTTGATAATATTAGTTGAATTTTTTAAAAGCATTTTCTTAAGGGTTTCATTCACGTCTGATCCATATCGAGCAGACCTTGTCATTGTCAGAATTCTTAATTCATGAGTTGCAAGGAGGGACTTATGTTGTAACCACCCGTTACTCCATAACGGCCCATTACTCGGGCCCACAACTCACAACCCAATAACCACCTTTATTTATAGGCAGCAACCACCTACTAAATCCTGACGGATCGAGAGCTGGTTTGAAGGTAGAGAGAGTCAAGGAACGATCATTGGGGAGGCTTACGGAGTGGCAAGAAGATTCGGGCCGATCGTTATTGAGAATCGAGGTAGGTTGAGTTATTTTCATCCGTCTTTCTTTGCCTCTATTCCTGAGACAAGTTCATGTTGAATAATTGATAAACTTAGTGACCCTCATGATATTTAAGAAGATGACGATAACCTAGCTTTAAGCAAAACTGATAGAAATTAGATAATTCTGCGAAAAACTCCATCATTCTCTCCATCTTCTTCACCGGTAGAGAGCAGGGTGGCTGGAAGAAGGAAGCTGATGCTGGTAGTGTGCGGTGTGGTAGCGTGCGGCACCGCTGCGCGCAAGCATCGTACGCAGGTAGCACGAAACCCGGCGACAGCATGGCACCAGCACGGGACCCGGCACAGGTGCAATTCTGGCGTGTGGCACTGCGATGGGAGCGACCTGTGGCAGGTGCATGATAGCACAGGCCAGGGTCCGCTAGCATGTGGTTGCACAGGCCAATCGGGCTGCACAGGCTGTGGCGGTGCTTGCTTTGGCCCAACGGCACGGGTTGACGACGATCGGAGGCACGGGGAAGCATGGATCTGATGACGTCGGAGGCGGTGGCCAGGCGACGGCGGTGGCCGGGCGACAGCCGTGGCCCAGTGGAGACAGCGGCGTGGCGGCAGTGGCGGTGGCAGTAGATTTAGGTTTAGGGTTAGAGGGGAAGAAGGAGATTGGTTTTGGTTTTGGTTTAATTTAAAGTTGGTTTTGGTTTGAGTTTAGTTTAAAGTTGATTTTGATTTTGGTTTAGTTTAAAATTGATTTTGGTTTAGGTTTGGTTCAGAATCGGTTTTGGTTTAGATTCTGGTTTTGGGATTGGTTTGAATCAGGCTTGAGGTTAATCGAACTAATGATGAGATGAATGGTTTAGATCAAGCTAAGCAATCTAAATTCATGATTTGGTTCATTGAAATGAGTCTAATTATTACGAATTGGAATTGAAATTGATTGAAGATTAGATTGGAGGAATTTAGTAAGATTGATTAAATTGATCGATAAATTGATTTGAGGTTGGGATAATTGATTTATGATTGTGTTGAAATTTGATTGGGATACTTAAATCTCATTAAGGATGAATTTGTAAGATGGAATCAAATTATGATTTATTTGGAAATCGACTGGATTGGTTATGACCTAGAAACTTGAGCACTAATCTGTGAATCAAATTGTATTGGGGACTTTTGTGAAGAATATACTATAAGGATTAAATTTGGAAGTATTAAGGACTTCGGTGATAAATTGTTGGATCAATGGCTGTTGATAATAATCTTATAATTTTGAGGTTCATAATGTAGAATGGATGGAAATTATTTATCTTGATGATGGAGTTGTAATTTGGAATGATATAGGGGTTAAATTACATATATACATTTGAACAGTCATAACCTTCTTATTTGAGATCCGATTGTGATGGTCTAGGAGTCATTGGACTCAGTTTTTCATGCTGATTCTATTGGTGATCTCAAATCCTTCCAGATGATGTCTTCTAGTTGGATAGTCTGATTTGTGATTGAGTTGACTCCTTTCTATCGCTTGGTAATCTTGACTCGATATTTATTGTAGCTGAGTCTTTGGTATCTTGAGGGATGTATGCAGTGGAACTCTATTTGATTGGTTCTAGTCGGTGATTCCCTACTTCAATACGGGATTAGCGAGACTTTCAGACGTGACAGTAGTTGGTCTCCGAAGTTGTAGGGGACGTGATCCGTTGTATGACTACACGGGATGATCACTCCATCAGCATTTGGGAGTGCAGCATGGTATGACTTTGCTTGGTAGGGGGTCCAGCCACACCCATATACTAATTTATGTGTAGATTGGTTTGACTCTGCTTGGTGGGGGGCATGACCATCTCCGTAATATCTATAGGGGAGTCCATAGTCACTGTCCCTAACCATTGGCTATCGTGATTGTGATATCTTTGTGTAGTCGGTCTCCTGAGTTGTAGGGGACGTGATCCGTTGTGTGATTAGACGGGATCACCACTCCATCAGCAGTTGAAAGTGCAGCGTGGTATGACTCTACTTGGTAGGGGGTCCAACCACACTCATAAGATATCATTGTTGATTCATTCCTTGTTGTGGATGTTGGTTTATCATATCGTCATTGTCATTGTATTATTTTTTGATGCTACTGTGTTAATTCTATTGTTGCCACCTAAATATTGATCTCTCCTACTGTTTGGAGGAGGTAACTCCCTACTGAGCATTCATGTCTCATTCTTTGATTGTTCCTATCTACAGGAGTATAGCAGCTAGGCACAGGTGACTACAGTAGCAGAGAGTACGTGCGACTACACTTGGAGCTTATTTATTTACATGTTATTCTATTTTTATGTATGGGAATAGTTTTGAGGACTTGAGTATTTCTAGTGAAACCATGTTTTGTTATGTTATCTGAACTATATTCGTATCGATGAAATAAATTTTAATTCTATGTATTTTGTAAACCTATTATATGTATGTTGTGCACTTGTGTTGTGGTTTGATCGGACATGACAAGGGTGTTACATATGTCACCACAAACAGAGACTAAAGCAAGTGTTGGATTCAAAGCTGGTGTTAAAGATTATAAATTGATTTATTATACTCCTCACTACAAAACCAAAGATATTGACATCTTGGTAGCATTCTGAGTAAGTCCTCAACCTAGGGTTCCACCCGAAGAAGCAAGAGCTGCAATAGCTGCCGAATCTTCCACTAGTACATGGACAACTGTGTGGACTGATGGACTTACCAGTCTTGATTGTTACAAAGGATGATGCTACCACATTGAGAGCATTGTTGGGGAGGAAAACCAATATATTGCTTATGTAGCTTATCCTTTAGACGTTTTTGAAGAAGGTTCTGTTACTAACATGTTTACTTCCATTGTAGGTAATGTATTTGGTTTCAAAGCCTTACGAGCCCTACATCTGGAGGATTTACAAATTCCTCCTTATTTTAAAACTTTCCAAGGCCCGCCTCATGGTATCCATGTTGAAAGAGATAAGTTGAACAAGTACGGCCATCCGCTATTGGGAAGCACTATTAAACCAAAACTGGGGTTATCCGCAAAGAACTATGGCAGAGCTATTTATGAATGTTTATGCAGTGGACTTGATTTTACCAAGGATGATGAAAATGTGAATTCCCGACCATTTATATGTTGGAGAGACTGTTTCTTATTTTGTGCCGATGCAATTTATAAAGCATAGGCCGAAACAGGCAAAATCAAGGGACATTACTTGAATGCTACTGCAAGTACATGGGAAGAAATGATCAAAAAGGCTGTATGTGCAAGAGAATTGGGAGTTCCTATCATAATGCATGATTACGTAATAGGGGGATTCATTGCTAATACTAGCTTGGCTCATTATTGTTGCGATAATGGCCTATTGCTTCACATCCATTGCGCAATGCATGCAGTTATTGATAGACAGAAAAAATTCATGATATGCATTTTCGTGTACTAGCTAAAGCATTACATATGTTTGGTGGAGATCATATTCATGCTGGTACAATAGTAGGTAAATTGGAAGGGGAATGTGAGATGACTTTGGGTTTTGTTGATTTATTATGTGATGATTTTATTGAAAAAGACCGAAGTCATGGTATTCTATTCACTCAAGATTGGGACTCTATGCTGGGTGTTCTACCCATGGCTTAAGGGGGTATTCATGTTTGGCATATGCCTGCCCTAACTAAAATCTTTGGGGATGATTTTGTACTACATTTCAGTGGAGGAGCTTTAGGGCACCCTTGGGGAAATGCATTTGGTGTAGTAGCTAATCGGTTGGCTTTGGAAGTGTGTGTACAAGCTCGTAACGAGGGATGTGACCTTTCTTGTGAAGGTAAGGAAATTATCTGTGAAGCTAGCAAATGAAGTCCTGAGCTAGCCACTGCTTGTGAAGTATGGAAGGAGAGCAAATTCGAATTTGCACCAGTAGATACACCAGACTAGTAGATATGTCAGATGATGATAAAGAGAAAAACAATTCGGTAATTCTTGTTTGTTCTCCTAATTTTAATTAATCATGGCCCAATATTTTACTAAAAAGGATTGAGCTGAATAAAATGTAATATCCTATAAATCCTATATATTATGTATTTGCATATATCTTTGATATGTACAAACCTTACTATACTATATAGAAGATGCAAATACAAAAGACTAAACAACTCAATATTTCTATCATTAGATCCATAATGAATTCTCATAATTAATTCTACAAATCCTTGTATTGGTGGATTTTTAGATTCCACAATTTTATTTCAAACCATCAATCAAGCCAAGCCAAGAGGCGAGGGCTTCCTCGACCTATCCTCTAATATAATTTTGTCTTTTTCATTCTATGTTAGAATAGGAACTTATTATTTGATTGTATGATATGAAATCATATGAGAATAAATTCTTCACTTTGTAGGAAGAAACAATTCTATCTCTCGATGAAAGATTTGTTTATACATGACATGAGAGAAACTTCTTTTTATATTTCTAATTTAGGAAAAGATTCTATCAAAATATATATATATTAGAAAGAAGTGATACTTCGAATTTACCAAAAAAAGAATAATTTCTTTCAATACTCACTCATTGTTGGTTAACAGTTAACAATCCTAATGATAGAATCCATATGCTTCATTTTTCTAGAAAATCAATCAATCAAATTGTAAAATGTAAAATGATTATTCATCAAATGACTATTCCTTTATTGTATTTTCATAAAATACGGGGCAGGAAGACTCTATGCAGAAATTGTGGTTCAATTTGATATTGTCTACAGAGAGGTTAGAAGATAGGTATGAGCTAAGTAAATCAGTGGATAGTCTTGATGGTATTGGGCATACCCCTGGAAGTGAAGACCCCATTCTAAATTATACGGAGAAAAACATTCTTCTTAGTTGGAGTGATAGTGATAGTGATAGTTATAGTTTTAGTAATGTTAATTATTTATTGGAGATCAGGAATATTCTTGGTTTGATCTCTAATAATACTTCATTAGTTAGGGATAGTAATGGTGACAGTTATTCTGTATATTTTGATATTGAAAATCAGATTTTTGAGATTGATAATAAGAATAATAGTTCTTTTTTGAGTGAAGTAGAAAGTTTTTTTATATAGTTATTTGAATAGTGGGTCTAAAAGTATAGAATAACTACTACGTCGGTTACATTTATATTATTATTTTCACTGCAAATGTAAGTATAAGTGTAAGTAGTAGTGAAAGTGGGAGTTTTAGTATAAGTACTCATAGTAATGGCAGCGATTTAAATATAAAAGAATGATCTAACAATTTTGATATAAACAAAAAAATACAAAGATTTATGGGTTCAATGTGAAAATTGTTATGGATTAAATTATAAAAGAAATTTTAAGTCAAAAATACATATTTGTGAACACTGTGGATATCATTTGAAAATGAGAAGCTCTAATAGAATTGAACTTTCGATTGATCTGGGCACTTGGGATCCTATGGATGAAGCTATGGTTTCTATGGACCCTATAGAATTTCATTTAGAGGAGGAACCCTATATAGATCGTATCGATTCTTATCAGAGAAAGACAGGTTTAACTGAAGTTGTTCAAATAGGCATAGGTCAACTAAATGGTATTCCTATGACAATTGGGGCTATGGATTTTGAGTTCATGGGAGGTAGTATGGGATCCGTAGTAAGCAAGAAAATCACCCGTTTATTCTAGTATGCTACTAATAAATCTCTACCTATCATTATTGTGTGTGCTTTTGGAGGAGCACGCATGCAAGAAGGAAGTTTAAGCTTGATGCAAATGGCTAAAATCTCTTCTGCCTCATATAATTATCAATCAAATAAAAAGTTATTCTATGTATCAATCCTTACATCTCCTACAACTGGTGGAGTGACCACAAGTTTTGGCATGTTGGGAAATGTCATTATTGCTGAACCTAATGCCCACATTGCATTTGCGGGTAAAAGAGTAATTGAACAAACATTAAATAAGACAATACCCGATGGTTTACAAGTGGCTGAATATTTATTCCATAAGGGCTTATTTAACCTAATCATACCACGTAATCCTTTAAAAGGTGTTTTGAGTGAGTTATTTCAACTTCACGGTTTTCTTCCTTTGAATCAAAATACAAAAAAAGAATAGTAACTTAATTTAATTTTCTATTAGACCCCTTGCACTTATTAACTAGTTAATATTAGTTATAATAGATATAGTTATCATAAGACCTCTTTATATTTATAATAGGTGCAAATTGTAATCGAGGTACTCATTCTATGACAGATCTTAACTTACCCTATTTTTTGTGCCCTTACTAGGCCTAGTATTTCCGGCAATTGCAATGGCTTCTTTGTCTCTTTATGTCCAAAGAAATAAAATTGACTAGATCTGATGGAACCAAATCTCATCAATTTATTTGAACACTGACTGAATTATAATATAGATATTTATTTAGTGTAATATGGTAGAATATGTGGCTTTTTCAGAACATAAATGTTGTTATGTACCTAGATAGATAATATATACATAAAAGTTAACGTATCTAACTAATTACTACTAATGCTTTAATGCTGCATTTCGTATCCGAATAGTGCTAGTTGATGAGAGTTACTTCAGCATCAAGAAAAGTAAAGTCAATTTTGGGTTATTCTCTCAATTCCAATCGAATGCAACTATATCTGAAATAGTAAGTATGAACTGGTGATCAGAACATATATGGACAGAACTTATAACTAAGTCTCAAAAGACAAGTAATTTTTGTTGGGCATGTATCCTTTTTTTAGGTTCACTAGGATTCTTAGTGGTTGGAACTTCTAGTTATCTTGGTAGAAATCTGATATCCGTATTTCCATCCCAGCCAATCTTTTTTTTTCCACAAGGGATTGTGATGTCTTTCTACTGGATCATAGGACCATTCATTAGCTCCTATTTGTGTTGCACAATTTCGTGGGATGTTGGTAGTGGTCATGACCAATTTGATAGAAAAGAAAAAATAGTGTGTATTTTTCATTGGGGATTTCCTAGAATAAATCACCACATTTTCTTCCACTTCCTTATGAGAGATATCCAATCAATCAGAATGGAGGTTAAAGAAGGTCTTTATACTCATTTTGTCCTTTATATGGAAATCCGAGGTCAAGGAGGCATTCCCTTGACTCATACTGATGAGAATTTTACTCCACGGGAAATTGAACAAAAAGCTACCGAATTGGCCTATTTATTGCGTGGACCAATTGAAGTATTTTGAAAAATGAATTGAAGAAAAAATTTCGGCATGGAGAAAAGAACTTGCTAACCCCTTTTATTTAATTGAAGTTTCTTCAGAATGCCCATTCGAGCGAAATGTGTTATATTCTATGTTCCTATTCCGTTGGTGTAGCAGCCCATAGAATAAAACCAAAAGCACAAGAAGTATATGGGGTAACTATAAAAAAATGAAGAAGAAATTTTTTGTATACCAAAACTATGTTGTATGTGTATAGAATTCAACTTAATTATTTTATTTATACTAGTCAAAAAGTCTAATTCTCAATAAGTTAAGTGTGGATTCATCAAATATATCCGAAGTTTTTTTCGTAATAAAAAATTTGTTAGTTCAAGATTGACATATCTGAAAATACTATATTGATTCTTTTTTTATATTCTTGATAGATCCAAGGACTATATAGATTTAATGACTAAATTTTGACACAAAATGGAAAGAAATAGATCCACAGCCTTGTTTGTTATATAACTCATACTTTGGAAAAATATCAGATAGAGTCAAAGATTGAAGCAACTTCATTACCAATTTCACAGATAAAAAAATGGAAAAAAAAGAAAGCATTGATTTCCTTCCCATATTTTGTATCTATAGTATTTTTGCCCTGGTGGGTCTCTCTCTCATTTAAGAAAAGTTTGGAACCTTGGATTACTAACTAGTGAAACAGCAGGCAATCCAAAACCTTTTTGAATGCTATTCAAGAGAAAAATGTTCTAGAAAAATTCATAGAATTCAAAGAACTATTCCTCTTGGATGAAATGATAAAAGAATACCCAGAGATACATATACAAGAGCTTCATTTAGGAATACAAAAGGAAATAATAGAATTGGTCAAAACACATGATGAATATCATCTCCATCTCATTTTGCATTTCTCTACAAATGTAATCTATTTTGTTATTCTAAGTGGTTTTTTTTTTCTGGGTAATAAAGAGCTTGTCATTCTTAATTCTTGGGTTCAGGAATTATTCTATAACTTAAGTGACACAATAAAGGATTTTTTGATTCTTTTAATCACTGATTTATGGATCGGATTTCACTCGACCCATGGTTGGGAACTAATGATTGGTTCGGTCTACAACGATTTTGGATTGGCCCATAATGATCAAATTATATTTGGTCTTGTTTCCACTTTTCCAGTTATTCTAGATACAATTGTGAAATATTGGATCTTTCATTATTTAAATTGTGTATTTCTATCACTTGTAGTTATTTATCATTCAATGAATGAATGACAAACAAATTGTCTACCTATTCAAGGTATTTGTCCCATACTATACTCTATTCTAGTACAATTATTCCAATACAATAGCAGACTTCAGGGTAGGGAAATATACTAGACTAGCTACATATCTAATTTATTTATTGTAGAAATTCTGCAATTAATGATTGGACCATGCAAAATAGAAATACTTTTTCTTGGGTAAAAGAACGGATGACTCAATCCATTTTTGTATTGATCATGATATATGTAATAAATCGAGCATCTATTTCAAATGCATATCCCATTTCTGCACAACAAGGTTATGAAAATCCACGAGAAGCAACTAGACAAATTGTATATGCCAATTGCCATTTAGCTAATAAGCCCATGGATATTGAATTTCTGCAAGCTGTGCTTCTTGATACTGTATTTGAAGTAGTTGTTCAAATACTTTATGATATGCAACTAAAACAAGTTTTTGCTAATGGTAAAAAAGGGGCTTTGAATGTGGGGGCTGTTCTTATTTTACCCGAGGGATTCGAATTAGCCCCTCCCAATCGTATTTCTCTCGAGGTGAAAGAAAAGATGGGAAATCTATCTTTTCAGAATTATCATCCCAATGAAAGAAATATTCTTGTAATAGGTCCGATTCTTGGTCAGAAATATAGTGAAATCATCTTTCCTATTTTTTCTCCCACCCCAGCTACAAAAAAAGACGTTCACTTCTTAAAATATCCCATATATAGGTGGGAACAGAGGGAGGGGGCATATTTATCCTGATGGAAGTAAAAGTAACAATACAGTCTATAATGCTACATCATCGGGTATAGTGAGCAAAATAGTATGTAAAGAAAAAGGGTGATATGAAATAACCATAGTTGATGCATCAGACGGACATCAAGTGGTTGATATTATACCTCCAGGACTAGAACTTCTTGTTTCAAAGGGTGAATTCATCAAGCTTGATCAACCATTAACAAGTAATCCCAATGTAGGGGGCTTTGGTCAGGGAGATGCAGAAATAGTGCTTCCATTACGCACTCAAGGTCTTTTGTTCTTCTTAGCATATGTTATTTTGGCACAAATTTTTTTGGTTCTTAAAAAGAAACAATTTGAAAAGGTTCAATTGTACGAAATGAATTTCTATCTCCAGAGATTCCTTAACATTAAATTTTAAAAAATAGTTTATACTATTTTTTTGTAACATCTGGAATTAATTACTTGTATCCCATTCCTAGTAATGGACAATAAAATGCAAACAAATAAAAAGAAAGAAAATACAGGGCAACGATGGGATACATGAAACAAATACTTCTAGGAGGGATTTCTAGTCTTCTTAATCTTCACAAGAAAAAGTATTTTCCATAATTATTCAATTAACTTAAGTATTAAATATTAATAGAATAAATAGTTCTAAATAAAAAAATTTTAAGATTAATAAATAAATATTTTGTCATTTCTACAATTTGATTATGTTGATTGGATTATTTTCCAATTTGTATATTATGGAATAGATCAAAATCTCGCCTAAAAAAGTAAGAACTCAAAGGGTTGAGACCCCTCTAAGCTCTTACCTTTTCATGTCTAAAATCCTGTTCATCCGATCACTACAGAGATGAGCCCAACCCAGAATATGAACCATAAAAGAAAATATCTATTGAACCGATCACAAGAATGCCAGTTACAGTAACTATCAGCCAAAGAGGAATCCTTCCAGTAGTATCGGCCATTTTTCCCCTTTTCTTCCACTTTTTATCAAGCAGTCATGCTAGAGACAAAAATAGTCATGGATAGTTATGAGGATGGTATCCTTCTGAATAGGATAAGAGAATTCCTGCTATTCTCTTTCTCTCAATTGAAGAAATAATTGGAAAATAAAACAGCAAGTACAAAAATGAGTAATAAACCCCAGTATAGACTAGTACTATTCAACTCAACATTTTGCTCATTCGGGTTTGATTGTGTCATAGTTCCATAATTCAAATTAGGTTTATCATTGGATGAACAAAATTGCTGATATTGACCCCAAAAAAGAAACAGTAGGTACAGCTAGTCCATGAACAGCCAACCATCGCATTGTAAAACTTGGATAGGTTTGATCTATGGTCATCGGGGGCCTCCTAAAAGTATCTACTAAATTCATTGAGTTGTTCCAAAGAATCAAAATGTCCAGTTATTAATTGAATGCCTTGTTGGTTCTTTGTGAAATATTCATTTGGTCGAGGACTTCCAAACACATCGTAAGCTAAACCCGTACTTATGAATAACCAACCTGCAATGAATACGAAAGGTATAGTAATACTATGAATGACCCAGTATCAAATATTGGTAATAATATCTGCAAAAGGACATTCTCCCGTGATTCCACACATGCTAAGCTCCAAAAATTCTTGTATAGTCAAAAAGAGGAATTGATTTCATGAAAGATGGGATTAGTAAATAGAAAACTACTAATATTTTATTTCATCTTTGTTTGTGAGATCATCAATTTTGTACCAAAGATGTATTTCAAGCACACCGAATCAATATAGCTATCCTTTGTCTGACACAGCAACGTTGTATCCCCAAACGCTATAGAATTGCTTTCTTCTATTTTTTTTCTTATATATGGATAATTGTATGTTATCCAATTGACTAATAAAATAAAAAAATTCCTTATAATATAAGGTTTCCATTATTGACTTCGTAATAGAAAATAAAGATCTTGGTAAAGTATGAATCAATGGATTTTATAATTCATGAAAGATGAAATATATTATCATATTCGCACAATTCAATTATATTATATGTGAAATAGAAAACTTTTTTATTTTATTAGGGTATAGGGTTAAAAGTTTTTTGTTCAAATCGTTTTATTTCATTTCAAGTAATTGGTTGGTCATACAATAAATATATAATAATATAGTATTAGTGTATTATTTGATGAAAAAAGAACAAAAAAAATAAGGTTTTAGGATAGATTGCAAGAAACCTTTTTCTTCTTATTCGAAATCGAAATATAATATTATGGGCAATTAAGTAATAACTAAGCTTTACTGTACTGAATCCAATGAATTAATTAATTCAGAATTCAAATAAGTAAGTTGAGTTAAAAAAAAGTAAAGGTAATATTAGGCCGTTCACTCCAAACAAAATAGACTTACTCCTATTGAAAAAGAATAGAAATGATCAAAATTGAAATTATTTGCAAACCTAACCTAATTCCCTTTCCTTTATTTGGTTTTGGAATCAAGTTACACAACACATACAGTTCTTATTACTATACTCAACCAAGGAATTGAAGAATGAACCTCTTCTCTTGATTCGGAATCACAATATTGGTCAGTGTTACTACCGATGACTTGATTTTATTCTACCTATATGAATGGCTGTATCTTTTTTAGAGTCATCAGTCCATTCATAATCAAGAACTTTCAATTAGAACTAATTTTGTCAATAGTGTTTTTCTTACTGCCATATTTGGGAAAAAGAGAAACTTAGGTAAGTCTTTTATCAACCTATGTAGGAAAAAAATATAACAAATTTCATTTTTTCGTGCTTATTATAACTAGTTATTTCGGTTTTCTGTTGGCTCCTTCAACTATAACCTCAGTTCTATTGATTAGTTTGAACAAGATGGGACTTATTTGGAATTGAGTGACCAATTCATTAAATATTTCTTCAAATTATGAGGGTATTGTATGATTCCTTTCCACGTCAATTGCCAGTTCTTAGTCATTGAGATTCATGGATAATTCAGATTAATATTTAGAGATAGATCTTACTTTTATTTCCTCAAAACAAACAAAACAAAAAAAAAATCGAAACGATTGGAATTTTTCTATTTGGAATCATCTTAGGTCTAATTCCTATTACTTTGGTAGGATTATTCATAACAACATATTTACAATATAGATGTGGTGATCAATTGGACCTTTAATTGAGTAATATTAATTTTTTGATTGACCTCCCGCAATGCAAAGAGGAGGTCAAATCGAAATTGTAATTCAAATTCATTTTATTAAGTTATTTTATTTTAATTTGTAATTCGGCATAAGATAAACAAAATCACGCTCTGTAGGATTTGAACCTACGACATCAGGTTTTGGACATCCACGTTCTACCAAACTGAACTAAGAGTACTTTCTTAGGTAGGGACGACAAGATTTGAACCAGTGACATTTTGTACCCAAAACAAATGCACTACCAAGCTGCACTACATCCCTTTATTGTTGTACAATATCATTGTACAAAATCCTTGTCTTGTTTTCCACTTGTTTTCTTTCATCTTCATATATTCATATAATAAAATAAAAGAATTATATACATATGAGAAACTAACGTATTAAATAAAATGAATACAAATGATCTTGAACTACAACATCTGATTATATATGTATTACAATAAAATAAAGAAGGAGGATTTTCAGTGTGAGATATAAAAACATATCTCTCCACAATTCCTGTGCTAACTACTCTATGGTTTGGGTCTTTAACGAGTCTCTTGATAGAAATTAATCATTTATTCTCGGATGCTTTGTTAATATTAATTACAACCAAATAAATTTTTTTACAATCAAAGCTTTAGAAATTGCATTTTTAGTTCGTAACTTCTATTAATTTTTTTGTTGTTTTCTTCTTCCTCGGTTAAGATCGAAAATAGAGGAATTTAAGTCGATCCAAAATCCAAAAAAAGAGGTTCATGGCCAAGGGTAAAGATATCAGAATTAGAGTTATTTTGGAATGTACCAGTTGTGGCCGAAATAGAATTAATAAGGAATTTTCAGGTATTTCTAGATATATTACTCAAAAGAGTTGACACAATACACCCAATCGATTAGAGTTAAGAAAATTTTGTCTCTATTGTCGCACGCATACAATTCATGGCTAAATAAAGAAATAGATTGAAAGGAACATGTGTAGGATCTTTCCACGGAATAGGAAGAGGAAAAATTTAACGTATATACAACACAATTATTGTATAGTATATATACAAATCAAATACTATTCTGTCAGATCTAAAATAAAATGAATAAACAGAATTTTTGAGATAAGGAATAATCCATGGATAAATCCAAGCAACCTTTTCATAAATCCAAGCGATCTTTTCATAGGCGTTTGCCCCCAATGAATCGGGGGATCGAATCAATTATAGAAATATGAGTTTAATTAGTTGATTTATTAGTGAACAATGAAAAATATTATCTAGACGAATCAGTAGATTAACTTTGAAACAACAATGATTAATTACTATTACTATAAAACAAGCTCGTATTTTATCTTTGTTACCTTTTCTTAATAATGAGAAACAATTTCAAAGAGCTGAGTTGATCCCTAGAATTACTGATCCTAGAACTAGAAATAAATAGACATATCCCTCAATTGACTCAAAACTCTCAAGCTCAAATTGATGTTTTGTTCAGAAAAACCTAGGATTCCGATTTGATTGTTGTGTTATAAGAAAAAAATGGGAAGGGGAAATATTTTTTTATTGAAACATTTTGTTCATTTTATAAGTAGAAGTATTTGAATTTATTTTTCTTCTATCTTCCCGGAGTTCATTCTCTGAGGAATTTTGTTTCAATCATTCATTCTTGTAGATTACTTTACAATATCTTTCTTTTATTTTATTTGAGAGATCTTATTGGAAATCATGTAAAGACAATTCTTATTTGATATAGCTATTTGGGCAAATATTTTATGATTAAGAAGCAATTGCCTCTTGTGCAAATTGTGTATGAATCGACTATAACAATAGGATACCAAATTCTCACGAGTTACTACATTTATACAAGTGATCCAAAAATGACAAAAATCCCTCTTTTGCCTGTCTCGATCTCGATGAGAGGAAACAAAGACACTTATTTTCTATTGAGTAGCTATTCGAGTAAGTCTTGAATGAGCCCCTCTAAAAGTTGATGCAAATAAATGAATTTTTGTTTGATGTCTCTGAGCTGTATATCCTCATCTAACTCTAGTAATTGAATCAAATTAAACTTTAATAAATAACAAAGTGGATTATTTCAGTATATAAAAAATGAAATTCCCATAGTTTTTGCTACTATGACTTTCCCAACCATGATTTTTTATTCCTTCTAGACATTTGAGCTAAAAATACTCAATTCTACTGACACTAAAAAAATAGTGGGTTCCGTCATTTCTATGGTTGCTTCTTTAACTAAACGGTGAGGTCCTTTCTATACACCGGAGCCCCCTTTGTCATTTAATCAAATGTTGTTGTTAACTTGTATAGTTCATATCCTTTGGATCTACCCATCAATTATACAATAATACGTCTTTTCACAAAAAGAACTATCTATATAGTGATGGTATTTAATTATCAAAATTGGCTAGGTATAGGTAGCTAACCCTCTTAGTCTGTTCTTTCAAGAATGAGAGCATAATTGATTTTCTTATCTTAATAGTATTTCCTCCGCTTAATGGATAGCCATTTGCTACCAATTGAGAATTGCTTCTCATCTCAAATCAAATCCATTTGCACTAATGGAAACCAAAAATTCTATATACCATATGGGTATATGATAGATCCTCATTTTTAGATAGTAAATGGCATTCTTCCAATCTATCCATTCTATTCGTTGGTGCTAATTATTAATACTGGAAAAATTCTCTCATTTCTTTCTTTGAGCTCATGATCTGAATAAATCACACATACACCCTAGTACATGTTCCTCGACATTGAGGACACCCTCGAAGAGCAGGGGATTTTGTGACATTTCTGATTGACTGTCTTGTGTTTCTAATAAGTTGTTCAATAGTTGACATATCATATATATGTATATCTAGAATAAGAATAGCTTGGTTTAGATCGATCTTAACTGGATCATTGATTATTATGAATCATTGCTATTTAATGTCAAATCAAAGAGAATGTGAATTATGTTTTTGAAATGGATTTACACAAAATCACTAGTATTTATATTTTCTACTACTACAAGATCAACAATGCCATGAGCTTGGGCATCTATTGCTGACATAAAAGCATCTCTTTCCATGTCTTCAGAAATAACCCATAAGGGATTGTCGGTTCTTTGTACATAAACCTTTGTGAGTGTTTCGCAAAGTTTCAGTAGTTCTTCTACCTCCAAGATAAATTCCCCAGCTTGTGCCTCATAAAAAGAACTAGCAAGTTGGTGAATCATAACCCTAATGATACTAATCTAACATTATAAGGGGTTATTCTATTTTGCATGGTTGGTCTAAAGCTAAAGTAAAGGATAAAAAATAAGAAGAAGAAAAAAAATAGAATTGAAAACCGTACAGGCATTTTTGTGCATTGCATAAAGCTCTATAATGGAATTGAATTTACCCCACCCCCCCCCCTTCTCTCGAAGGATGAAGGAAATATAATCCATCTGATCCAGATCATTGAATGATCCATTTATCAACCTTCCTTTCGTAGGAGTAAAAAAAAAAATACTATGATGGCTCTGTAGCTTTCTATATTTATCTTGTCTATTATTTAGCAATCCCAAAGTTTATTTGTGATACGATCAAATAGGGAAAAAATGATCATTTTTTTTTCATTTTTGTACTCTTTCTTTCCTAAGATGAATGTTAGAAAGAAAAGAGACTTTTGGTTTGGAATAACAAAATGACTTCAGCTGCTGAAATGTACTCCCGACACATAAGATCAAATAGAAAATAACCTTTGTTTCATACTACAAAGAAAAAATCTTTTATTCGGAAAAGCTAATTCCTTGATCCGGGAAAGCAGTTAGAATAGGTCTCTTAGTAGAGGAAAAAGAGAAAATCGCTCTCGCTTGTAGATATTCCATTCTTTACCTTATCTAAAGCTATCGTACCCTAATAATTTGTATTTTTCTTTTCCTCTGTAGATCAAGCAGAAAAAAGTGCTTTTACCTTACCTTCACTCTATGAGTCTGGGAGAAAATTACTTGAAGAGGCATATTCATATGAAAGATTGCCACGAATGGGATTGATGGACAAATTCCCTTGGAGCAAAGGAGAGATAGTGCTAGCAACTTCGAAAGAACCATTGAAGGTTCCAGACGATGAAATGGAAAGCTTAGATTTTGAAACCGTTTGGAAACTCACCATACAACCAAAAGGAAAATTGAGGGAGTGGGACGAGAACGACTAGGAGCCAAAAATAGGGCAAAGATGATGCAATTCAGGGAATCGGCTTATTAGACCGGAAAATCATCTTATTTGTTGGGGAATCGGCTTCAAAAAAAGAATAGTTGCGAGGGACGCCTGAATGATCTGGCTTGCTTGAAAGTCTTAGAGATATTTAGTAATTCCTCCTCTAGGAACAACGCTCGCACTCCTTCAACACTGAAGAAGGCGGGCAGACAAAAACTGATGGCCTCAAACGAGAAGAGGAAGAGGCCGATAACACATAATGAGCAACAAAATGAGCATGTTCGCGAGGGGAAGTCTTACCAGTATGGAAGCGAACCTCTTCGTCCGTTACGTCAATCAGCCATAGAAGCAATTGTTTATGGTTGGTTTATATACCTTTTGTGGTATTCCATTCCCCCTATTGTCCTTGTAGTTTTGGGTCATTGGAGTAGTTTTCTTTGACAAGAAATATCATAGTAAAAGAAGTGGAAGATGTCATCGAAAGGGGGAGTGACGCAGCTCTAGGAGAAGCCTTTGTTTCCCAAACAGTTGAAAAAAGGGAAGGAAGCCCCAAAGAAGGCATCTCGTTAGTTCATGCCCCGAACTGGATCTTTCCCTTTTGGGCGCAGTCGAAAGCGTTGAAGGGTCACTCGGGTCTCGACAGTTCAGATAGAAACTTACCCCTTTGCCTTTTTCTGAAAAGTGGAGTCATTCCTTGTCCCTATTCCTAGTAGTGCCTCTGGACGCCAGCCTTCCTTCACCGTGGAAAGGCATTTACAGCCCCTCATTGACGAGCACATTCTTTGCATTCATCATGCGGTTTCACCAAGAAGTTGATTCTTCTTCTCCACGACTCCGTTATGCTGTGTAGTATAAGACCACACAAACTGTCTGCGAATCCTATCTATTTCGATACAAAACCTCATGTTATGAAAAAATAAGAATGATTTGTTCATATCAAACTTGAGATGCCATGCTATTATTACTTAGAATTCATATTCGATATGGCGAAGGCATAGTTTTTTTTGTTTTTCAAAGAACAAACTCATTGGCGCCAAGTGTGAGGGAATGCTATACTTTTGGTAATTTCTCCTCCAACTAGAATTAAAGATCCCATTGAAGTGGCTAATCCCATGCATATTGCATGCACATCAGGTGGCACAAATTACATAGTATCATAAATGGCCATTCCTGGGATTACCCATCCACCGGGAGAGTTTATAAACAAATAAAGATCCCTAGTAGCATCTTCTATACTGAGATATACCATGAGACCAATAAGTTGATTTGAGACCTCATTATCAACCTCTTGGCCCAAAAAAAGTAATATTTCTCGATAAAGTTAGTTGATTAGGACAAAAACTAATATTTTTGGATGCATACGGTTCAAAAAAATTGCGAAAAAAATCAATGTATCGATTTTAGTCCTATTTCTTCCTTTTGTAATAGTTTTTTTAGGTTTGCTTTTTTTCAATTTTTCAAAAATAGGTTTTGTTTTGGCATCTCTTCATACCATACTAAAAGAAGAAAAAAAAGGAATTTATTGAACTTCTTGAACTAACCTCTCAGTGATATATTGTTTCATCACGATTCAAATCACGATGTTGTTGCTTGCTCCTGAATGGGTCTTTTCAATTCTCTTTGGTTCATATTCTACTCCACATAAAGATCTGTCTGAATTCTATTTGTACATAATATAGGGCAAATAATCTCAGTACCACTTTTTTGGAATTCGTTTGTTTCATGCTTTAGCTTTACTTGCCTTCCCACAAACTATTCCACATATTCATCATACTATTCCATTGGTTGGCAATTTTACTTTGTACTAGTTTAATTAATATAGTTTATTAATTAAACTAGCTAAAGTTAAGTACAATCATCATTTATGATATAAGTGGTAATTGTACATATATTACCAATTTGGTATTTTTTTTCTGAGTGGAGCCTGGATATTTTATTGGTCTAAATCAACTATAAATTCTTCTAATTGATAATATATGGATCTGGATCCCCAATATAAATATAAATTAATAGGTTTAATTACACTTCATGCTCCAAATAATCGACAATTCAATCAATATTTCTTGGGTGAAGCAGAGGATATCTCGATCGGGGGAGAGAACGAGGTAAATCCCATATGATCTAATATGCCTGACAAGTCACACTATACATCAACCCAAAATACATCTTCCTCTCCAGGACTCTGAAAAAGTACTTTTGTAACACCAATAGGCATTAAATTTCAGAAGAAAAATCAAGCACTATACTTCACTTTAATATGGAAACGTAACAAGGGGTTTATTGTCTTTGTCATCTTTTTTTTTTATTTACCCTATTTTATTTTCCATAAATTGGAAGGCAAAACAGAGTGAATAAAAAAAATTTTAAGGAAAGGATCAATTGCTCGAATGATAAACAAGTATCTATGCATTCATTCCCAAAAACAAAAATAGGACCAATTTTCCCATTGTGTATTGGTACTCATCGGGTATAGAATAGATCTACTTCTCTTTTTTCTTATGAACAAACTTGTTCTCTTATTTCCAACAAAATGGAATAAATAGTAATCCTTTCTCATACAGAATCTACTGAAAGGTACATCATAGTATAGTCTTTTTCAATGCGATAAAGTTACATAGTGTCTACTTATCTTTGATAAAGAGAGGTATTTCCATGGGTTTACCTTGGCATCGTGTTCATACTATTGTATTGAATGATCCCGGTCGATTACTTTCTGTTCACCTAATGCATAGAACTCTAGTTTCTGGTTGGGCCTGTTCGATGGCTCTATAAAATTAGCGATTTTTGATCCCTCCGACCCTGTTCTTGATCCAATGTGGAGACAGGGTATGTTTGTTATACCCTTCACGACTCATTTAGGAATAAGTAATCCATGAACTATAACGAATCTGGGTATTTGGAGTTATGAAGCTGTGGCAGGGGCACATATTATGTTTTCCAGCTTGTGCTTTTTGGTAGCTATCTGGCATTGGGTGTATTGGACCTAGAAATATTTTGTGATGAACGTGCGGGAAAACCCTCTTTGGATTTGCCAAAAATCTTTGGAATTCATTTATTTCTCTCAGGGTTGGCTTGCTTTGGCTTTGGCACATTTCATGTAATAGGGTTGTATGGTCCTGGAATATGGGTGTCTGATCCTTATGGACTAACTAGAAAAGTACAATCTATAAATCCAGCATGGGGTGCAGAAGGTTTTGATCCTTTTGTTCTGGGAGGAATAGCCTCTCATCATTTTGCTAACATTGGGCATATTGGCAGGTCTATTCCATCTTAGAGTTCGTCCACCTCAATGTCTATACAAAGGATTACGCATGGGCAACATTGAAACTGTACTTTCCAGTAGTATTGCTGCTGTTTTTTTTGCAGCTTTTGTAGTTTTTGGAACTATGTGGTATGGTTCAGCAACTACCCCAATCGAATTATTTGGGGCCACTCATTATCAATGGGATCAGGGATACTTCCACCAAGAAATATATCGAAGAGTTGGGGTTGGACTGGCTGAAAATCTGAGTTTATCAGAAGCTTGGTCTAAAATTCCTGAAAAATTAGCTTTTTATGATTATATTGGTAATAATTCGGCAAAAGGGGGATTATTCAGAGCAGGTTCAATGGACAACGGGGATGGAATAGTTGTTGGATGGTTAGGACACTCGATCTTCAGAGATAAAGACGGACATGAGCTTTTTGTATGTCGTATGCCTACTTTTTTTGAAACATTTCCAGTAGTTTTGGTAGATGTATACAGAATTGTTAGAGCCAATGTTCCTTTTAGAAGAGCAGAATCCAAATATAGTGTCGAGCAAGTAGTGTAACTATTGAGTTTTATGGTGGCGAATTCAATGGGGTCAGTTATAGTGATCCCACTACTGTGAAAAAAATATGCTAGATGTGCCCAATTAGGTGAAATTTTTGAATTAGACCGAACTACTTTGAAATCCAATGGTGTTTTTCGTATTAGTCCAAAAGGTTGGTTCACTTTTAGGCATGCTTCATTTGCTCTACTCCTTATTCTTCGGACACATTTGGCATTGTGCTAGAACCTTGTTCAGAGATGTTTTTGCTGGTATTGATCTAGATTTGGATGCTCAAGTTGAATTTGGAGCATTCCAAAAACTTGGAGATCCAACTACACAGAGACAAGCAGTCTGATACAATGTTGTCCTGGGATCTTCTATTTATACATATATATATATTCTATTTGATATAGTGTACTGAAGAAATTTTTCACTTTTTTCATCATCCTTTCTTTGATTCTTTCCTTTTGTAAATGATCCCCCTCTCAAAAAAAAAAGAAATAAAATAGATGTGAAAGCTATAATTGTAAATTATAATCGAATCTATGGAAGCATTGGTTTATACATTTCTCTTAGTCTTGACTTTAGGGATAATTTTTTTTGCTATCTTTTTTCGAGAACCACCTAAGGTTCCGACAGAAAAAATGAATTGATTTTTCATTATCTTAATTGAAGTAATGAGCCTCCAAATATAAATATAGGAGGCTCATTACTTCAATTAGTCCCCATGTTCTTCGAATGGGTCTCTTAGGTGGTGAAAAGGTTGGCCAAAGGTGGTATATAAGGCATACCCAGTAAAGCTTACAAGTAAACCAAATATGAAGATGGCGACTAGGGTTGCTGTTTCCATTTTTAGATAATTTCAAGATCACAATGGATCTACAATAAGATCATTTAATCATTTATTTACAACTACAACGGAATGGTATACAAAGTCAACAAATTTTAACCAATGATTAAATAGGGTTTGTGGCTACACAAATCGTTGAGGATAATTCTAGATCTGGGCCAGGATGAACTATTATAGGGGATTTATTAAAACCATTGAATTTAGAATATGGTAAAGTAGCTCCAGGCTGGGGTACTACACCACTTATGGGCTTTGGTAATGGCTTTATTTTGTAGTATTCCTTTCTATTATTTTGGATATTTATAATTCTTCCATTTTATTGGATGAAATTTCAGTGAGTTATGTTTTATAAGAACTATGAAGTCCAAGGTTTTCAATCAAAAAATTACTTAAAACTCGGATTTATAGGTTTTTTTCATAGTTCGATTATGGAATTTATTTGTTTCAATATTTCTAGAATATGAGTGTGTGACTTGTTATAATTGATCCTATTGGTAATACAGAGAATGAGTCTATCATCTTTATCAAGATGATTCTACCCCGTCAGATATTATTTGATTTATTTTAGTATCTTGAGCACAGAATAAATAGAATAAAATAAATCAAGAAAATAAATATTTGAGCTATGATTCATACCCATTATTTAGACTTCATGATCGGGCCCAAAAAAAAGGTATTTCTAAGAAATCAAACGATTTTTCTTTCTTTAGAATTATTTTGACCGAAATACAGCTGTCTCTATAAATTTTCTTGAGTTATTACATCTATTCATTAAATTATTACATCTATTCATTAAATAAGTGATGATCAAAGGGTTCTTACTCAGAAAGCTTTTGGGTTTAGCTTAGAGCTTTATTAAATAAATCATCATGGTTATAATATGAATCTGAAGTTTCAATTGATTCATGGTGTCCCAGCAAGAAAATTTCTATTAAATTTCTATTAATATTAATGAATATTAAAATAAGAAATAAGAGTCAATCTGTATTATGTACAAAAAACAACAAATCAAATAACAAATAAAAAAATAGGGAAGAGAAGATTCAAGAGTCCTGTAATGATCAACATAAAAAAAGAGGGCCGAGCCAACTTGATTTGGCATTATAATCACAAAGAAGAAATTTAGGATTTTTGTTATTTCATATCTTCGAGACAAATCGAATCAAGCGGCTACGAAGTTATGAGCTTTTTATTACTATTATGTTGAAAATCAGTATTTGTGTATTTCTGTTTGAGCCGTACGAGAAGAAATTCTCATATATGGTTCTCGAAGGGGAAGTCTCCTATCTCAATAAAGTATATGATTGGTTCAAGGAATGTCTCGAGATTCAGGTTATTGTAGATGATATAACTAGTAAATATGTTCCTCCCCATGTTAACTTATTTTATTGTCTAGGGGAGATCACACTTACTTGTTTTTTAGTACAAGTAGCTACGAGTTTTGCTATGACTTTTTACTATCGTCCAACCGTTACGGAGGCCTTTTCCTCTATTCAATAAATAATGACTGAGGCCCACTTTGGATGGTTAATCTGATCAGTTCAATGATGGTCAGCAAGTATGATGGTTCTAATGATGATCCTTCACGTATTTCGTGTGTTTCTCACAGGTGGATTTAAAAAGCCTTGGGAATTAACTTGGGTTACATGAGTGGTTCTGGCTATATTAACTATATCTTTTGGTGTAACTGGTTACTCTTTACCCCGAGATCAAATTGGTTATTGGGCCATAAAAATCATGACGGGTGTACATGAAGCTATTCCTGTAATAGGATCGCCTTTGGTATAGTTATTATGTGGAAGTGCTAGTGTGGGCCAATCCACTTTTACTCCTTTTTATAGTTTACACACTTTTGTATTGCCTCTCCTTACTGCTGTATTTATGTTAATGCACTTTCCAATGATACATAAGCAAGGTATTTCAGGACCTTTACAGAAAAGGAAACTATAGATCATAGATATTTGTAATTGATGAATATCATTTCGGGAAGGAAAATAGTATTTCATTGCTACAAATATGGGTTATTAAAAACAAATGAGACATATTGTTTGGATACTTCTCTTCAACTCTAAAGTATTGTATTCCTTATTTTATATGAATAGTTGAAGTGCATTTTCCGAAGAGAAGATGAATTATGGGAGTGTGTGACTTGAGCTATTGATTGGGCCATGCAGATATATGATTTTTTCTGCCACATTAGAATTCACAACCAAATGTGTTTCTGTGTCCAACAACCATATAAGCCTCTTACGTAGCAAAGGATAGGCTGGTTCATTTGTGAAGAATTTTTTCTATGATCATACAAAAATCATGTCATACATGAATAGGCTCCGCAAGATCCTGTAGAATAGAGAATAAGTGATGTGCCACGATTTTCTATCTATTTCACTTACTTATTTCTTATTTATAGTATACAAATGCATTCATTTCCTTTGCATCGATCCTAATCTATGATAATATCGGAGTGCAATAAAGGATCTAAAGAAAAATAGAGGTTGGACTTTATTAGATTAGTAACAAGTAAATACTTTGTATGTAAGAGAATTGAGATGTTGTAGGATAAACGCCAACCAAAAAACATGAGACAATCCAAAAAGCAATTAATAATGATCAAAGATCAAATTAGTAAGCCTACATGGATATTAAGCATTTACCTCTAAAAACTAAATTCTTTGCAATGAATTGTTTTGCAACTTGCATTTAATAAATCTTTTTTTTCTATAGTATATTGACTCTTATTCTTATAAAGAGTCATTATAATTCTATTATGTGTGGATATGTATGAAATATATATTTCATATGAATCTATTCCTATCATTCCTTTTTGCTCCAACCGGATGATGAAAAATTATCATGTCTAGTTCTTTTGGGGGATACATCTATAAGAATTCATCTATCCCAATAACAAAGAAACTAGACTTGAATGATCCTGAATTGAGAGCTAAATTGGCTAAAGGGATAGGGCATAATTATTTTGGAGAACCCACATGACCCAATGATCTTTTATATATTTTTCTAATAGTAATTCTAGGTACTATTGCGTGTAATGTAGGCTCAACAGTTCTTGAACCATCAATGATTGGTGAACCGACGGATCCATTTGCAACTCCTTTGGAAATATTACCCGAATGGTACTTCTTTCTTGTATTTCAAATACTTCGCACAGCACCCAATAAGTTACTGGGTGTTCTTTTAATGGTTTTAGTACCAATGGGATTATTGATAGTACCATTTTTGGAAAATGTTAATAAATTCCAAAATCCATTTCATCGTCCCCTAGCTACAACAGTCTTTTTGGTCGGTACCACAGTATCTCTTTGGTTAGGTATTGGAGCAACATTACCTATTGATAAATCTTTAACTTTAGGTCTTTTTCAAATTGATTCAATCATGAAATACCGCAAGCCTAGGTATCTAAGGAATAGTCATTTTGAAGTGACTATTCCTTAAATACCTTAATTTTGTTTATTACGATCCATTCTATAAAAATATGGATTGTGTCAAAGATGACAAATTCATTTTCTTCTTTTGTAAAAAGATGATGAAATAATTCCAATGAATTTCAAATTCAAACTTTTCATTTTCTTAATTCTTAGGTAAATCAACTGTGAAATGCTTCTGTAGAGTGTCCAATATCTGTTTTACATATTCAATGCAAAAATATTCAATTTTTATAAAATCTTCTTGACTCTTACTCAAAAGGTCCAATAATGTATGTATATTGGACCTTTTGAGACAATTATAGGTCTTGGAAGGCAATTCTGATTAGTCAATAAAAATAGATTTCAATGGAATTCCGTTTTGTTTTTCTTTAGATTATTTAATCTATCTTGAAAGGTAAAAGGGGATAAAGTAAACTTATTTTTATTTTCCTTGAAATGAGTGTCTTCATCCTCCGTATGTAGAAAAGGAAGAAATAAATAAATCAAATTATGAGAAGCTTCATAAAGTGTTTCTTTAGGAGTTAAACTTCCATTTGTCCATATTTCTAGAAATAGTGTCTCCTGTTTTTCATTCCCATTACCATAAGAATGAATACTATGATTTGTATTTTGAACAAGCATGAGTACAACATCTATAGGATAACTTCCATCTTGAGAGTTATTTATAGATTTCATATGATATCCACGATCTATCTTGATTTGTAATCCAATGCACAAATCAATCAGTTCTATCAAGTTAGCTATATATTGTGTCGTGTCAACTATTTCCACGGAAGGTGGTGAGATATTATCTTAAGCGGTTATGTACCTAGGATCCCTAACACAAATGGATGCATCTCTAATTCCATAGAGATTACTTCTCAATACAATTTCTTTCAAATTGAGTAAAATTTCATGTACTGATTCTTCAATACCTACTATTGTAAAATATTCATGTGATACGTCCTCGGATTTTGCACGTGTGATACATGTTCCTTCTATTTCTCCAAGTAAAGTCCTTCGCATGGCAATACCGATTGTATCGGCCTGACCTTTCCTAAGCGGGGAGAGAACAAAATGACCATAATAAAGACATTTATTGTCTACTCTTGATTCAACACACTTCCACTGTGGTGTTCGAGTGGATTCTGCTACTTCCCCTCGAACCATACTAATATTCTAATTTGATCAGGTCATTGAATCATTTATTTCTCTTGATAGTTGTTTGATTCTTATTTCTACACACGTCTTTTTTTAGGAGGTCGACATCCATTATGTGGCATAGGTGTTACATCATGTACGAAACTTAATAGTATACCACTTCTACGAATGGTTCATAATGCCGCATCTCTTCCGAGGCCAAGACCTTTTATCATAACTTCTGCTCATTGCATACCCTGATCAATTATTGTATGAATAGCATTTACTGCTGCTGCTTGAACAGCATAGGGTGTTCCTCTTCTTGTGCCTTTGAATCTAGAAGTACCCATGGACGCCCAAGAAACCACCCGACCATGTACATCTGTAACAATTACAATGGTATTGTTGAAACTTGCTTGAACATGAATAACTCCTTTTGGTATTCTATGTCCATTCTTGTGTGAACCAATACATCCATTCCTACGAGAACCAACTTTTGGTATAGGTTTTGTCATATTTTATTATCTATCTCCTAAATAGGAGTTAGAGATATACAGAAATATATGGAGATATCCATTTCATATTAAAAATAATGGATCCCCTATTTTTATTTTTACATTACAGGGATCCCCTCTCTACTTTAGTTTAGAATTAGAAAGTTTTTTTTAAGATTAATGATTACCCTATCCCTGTCTCTATTTATGTTTTGGATTTAAACAGATCACCATAATTCGTCCACGTCTATAGTTCAGTCAACACTTTTCACAAATTTTACGAATAGATGTTCTTATTTTCATATTTCTCATTCCTTTATTCCTGAATCTACTTCTTGGAAGAAAAAAATAAGTCGCTTGAATTTTTTAACTTAACAAACAAGGACTATTTAAAAAATCACTTAATCATTCGACTCCTTGTACAAAGTCTATAAAATATACATCCCTTGGTTGAATCATAATGACTTATTTCAAATTTGACTCTATTTCTAGGTAGTATCCATATAAAACAACGTCGTATTCTCCCTAAAACATAACCTAAAATTAGATCTTCATTATCTAAACATACCCACAACATACCGTTGGGAAGTGATTCAGTAATTAAGCCTTCATGAATTAATTTTTGTTCTTTCATTCTAGGTTACCCCCTTTAAGTATCAATGAGATAAAATTAGGATACTGGAGGTGGATCACCATATATAACACAAAATTTCTCCTCCAATTCTTTTTAGTCGAGCTTCTCGATCTGTCATTATACCTTGAGAAGTAGAAAGAATTGCAATCCCTATTCCACCTAAAATCTTATGAATTCATTGATAGTTGGAATATATTCATAGACCAGGTTAGTTGATACACTTTAAAATAGTTCTATATACTCTGTTCCTAGTTCTTCTATGTCGCAGGGTTAAAACCAAGAAAATTTTTTGACTTTCTTGATCTTGATGTTTTCGAACATTTTCAATAAAACCTTCTCGTAAAAGTATTTTAACAATGGTTTTGGTGATATTAGTAGATGCTATTCGAACCCTTCCCTTTTTGGTGATAACAGTATTCCTACCCATGACGAACTCGAATTATTCTTGTTTTCCAATTTGGATATAATCAACATGTTTTATTATTTTATTATTATTTATTTTTCTTTACTTTTTTTTTATTTCAAAGTATATGCGTGAGACACAATCTACTAATAATTTAATAATGAATTGCTCCATTTTTGGTACCCGACTAGTAGTTCCATCTACTAGTATTTAGTATTTATAATACCTCGAGAGCTAGTGAAACTATTTTAGTAAAATTAAACTATCTCAATTCTTAGGGAATCGCACGAAAAGCTCAATTTCCTTTTGGATTTCCTTCTTAATTGATGACAATTGCTGCATTGTCATCATATTGTATTATCATACCATTGTCACGTTTGAGTTCTTTACACATACGTACAATTACAACTCTAATTACTTCTGATCTTTCTAGAGGCATATTGGGCACTGCTTCCTTGATTATAGCAACAATAAGGTCACCAATATGAGCATATCTGGGATTACCAGCCCCTATGATTTGAATACACATCAATTCTCGAGCTCCACTATTATCTGCTACATGTAAAAGGGTTTGGAGTTGAATCATATGATTTTTCTTTTTTAATTTGCTATTTCAATGTAGTAAAGAATGAAAAAAAAATATATTGTCTATCTAAAAATAAAGAAATCCTTTATTTTTTGTTTTTTCCTCCATAATATTCAATATAATAAATAGTCCTTTTGTTTAGTTTATTTCTATGTTCCTATCCTAAAATAACAAATTGAGTTCATATAGGCATTTTGTACGTAGCTATTTCAATAGCGGCCCTAGCTACAATTTTGGATACTCCTCCCATTTCATAAAGTATTTGACCCGGTTTAACAATGGATACCCTGCTTCGCCTTAATTGTTATTTGAACAAAAAGATCACAATAAACTTTTGGTAAAAGTTTTGTCTTGGTCCGAGTGGGAATAGCATTTCTCTTCTACATGTCTATGGAATTTGTCGAACGAACCACACTCTTGCGTATATGTCAGGAGTCCATTGATGAAAAGGGGCTGGGGAAAGCTTGAACCCAATTCCTACAGTGATGGATATAAGCACAATTGAAATTCCTGGGGAGTTATACATTTGTGTATGGATAAGACCATTCACTATTTCTTGAAGCTCGATCTCCCCCCAGATGAACCATATAGCCAAGAGAAACCATGAGCCAGAATAGAAGAGCTTGCCCTACCCATGAGTAAATATTTCATTGTAGCCTTATTAGACCGTACATCTCTCTTGGTATATCGAGATAATAGGTAGGAACATAAACTAAAACATTCTAGAGCTACAAAGATAGTTATTAAATTGTTAGCACCACATAAAAACATTCCTCCTAGAGTAGCTATTAATACGAATAATAGAAATTCTGTTATAGCCATTTCTGTACATTCAATGTACTCTACGAATAGAGGAATACATAGAGTTGAACATAGTAAAATAAGAAATTGAAAGATTTCATTGAAATTGTTCATTTGGAAATTTCCTGAAAAGCTAATTATAGGTTCTTCTCTCCATCGAAACAATAGGGTCGTTATTCTCCTTACTAAACTTGTTGAAGAGATGAAATAGAACCAAGGTCTATCTTTTTGATCAGAGGTTGAATCGATCATCAGAAGAAGAATTAGGCCAAAAATTAGGATACATTCTAGGAAAATGAACCTTCCATGGAAGAGAAGCAAATGAAAGGCCTTCATAAAAATTCTCGTAGAATCGAGAATGAAGTTTTCATTCTGTACATGCTAGATCATGAATTAGTAGCTGCATCCAATCTCCGAAAAGTCCCAATTATTTCAAACTTTCTATTTTTGGAATGGGATATTTACGAAATCCCCATGAATAAATTGGATCAAACCTTATTCCATGATATTTCCATAAGATTCTTCTTTCTTATTTTTAAGCAAGCCCCCAAGAGGGCTTTGTTAATCCATGATTTATTTTCATCTTTTTTTTCCTTTTCGTTTGTTTTGAGAAAGATATTGATCAATTCTGATTCTTTCCTTTTCTATTGATTCTTTTCTGATCGAGATGTATGGATCCATGGACTATTCCTGTTCATGGATTAACGAAAATGTGCAAAAGCTCTATTTGCCTCTGCCATTCTATGAGTCTCTTCCTTTGGCAGCATCTACTAATTTGGAAATTAATTTGAAAGCCATATTTTGACCCGAACATTTTCAGGATGCCCCTAATAACCAACAAATGGCAAATGCTTTTCCTTGTGTAGATCCTACTTCAATAGGAACTTGATGGGTCGATCTGCCTACACATCTTGCTTTTACTACTATATCGGGAGTTACTCCACGTATTGCTTGATGTAAAACAAATAGTGGATTTGTTTCTATCTTTTGTTGAATCTTTTTCATGGTTCGATAGATAATTTGATAAGCCAATGATTTTTTTCCATGTTTCAGAATATGGTTAACCAACATGTTAACTAATCAATTATGATAAATTGGATCGAATTTTGCAGTTTTTTCTTCTCCAATACCTCATCGTGACATGAGCGTGATAGAGGTTCAAGAATCAGTTTTCTTTTTATAAGGGCTAAAAATGAATAACTTATTTTGGCTTTTTTACCCCATATTGTAGGGTGGATCTCAGAAGATATGAAAGATCTCCCTCCAAGCCATACATACGACTTTCACCAAATACGGCTTTCCACAGAATTCTATATGTATCTTATCTATAAGATTGAGTATGGAATTCTATTTACTCACTTTAAATTGAGTATCCATTTCCCTCCTTTTCCTGCTTGGATTGGAAATCGTGTATTTTACATATCCATACGATCGAGTCCTTGGGTTTCCGAAATAGTGTAATGTAAAAAGAAGTGCTTCGAATCATTGCTATTTGACTCGGACTTGTTCTGAAAAAGTTGAGTATTTCGAATTGTTTGTTGACACGGAAAAACTAAGGGAAAACCTATGAAATGATTTCAATATTGGACCTTGGACATATAAATAGAATAGTAATAGTTCTGAATTGAATCTCTTTAGAAAGAAGATCTTTCTTTTGTCTCATGGTAGCCTGCTCAGTCCCCTCACAAAACTTTCATTATTGGGTTAGCCATACACTTCACATGTTTCTAGCGATTCACATGGCATCATCAAATGATACAAGTCTTGGATAATAATCTACAATGCACTAGAATCCCCTTGTTGATGATCCTTTACTCCAACAGCATCTAGGGTTCCCCGAGCAATGTGATATCTCACACTTGGTAAATCTTTAACCCTTCCTCCTCTTACTAATACTATAGAATGTTCTTGTAAATTATGGCCAATACCTGGTATATAACCAGTGATTTCAAATCCAGAGGTTAATCATACTCTGACAACTTTACATAAGGCAGAGTTTGGTTTTTTGGGGGTGATAGTGGAAAAGTTGATAGATAAGTCACTCTTACTATCACTCTACAGAATTGAACATGAGATTTTCGCCTCATATAGCTCCTCATTCAATTCTTTCAAAGTAATTGGATCCTTTTCCTCATTTGTGAGAATCTCCTCCCTTCTCCCATTCCATCCCGAAGAGTAACTAAGACCAATTCAGTCCAATTTTCATGTTCCAATTGAACACTTTCCATTTATAATCAAAGGAGAAGATTATTCTTTTTACCAAACATAACATATGCGGATCAAATCACGATCTTATAACTTATAATAAGATAATAAGAACAAGTAATAAGAACAAGATATCTTTCTCAATCAATCCCCTTGCCCCTCATTCTTCAAGAATCAAAAAGATCCTTTTTGAGTTTGAATTTGTTCATTTGGAATCTGGGCTCTTCTATTTTCTACTTAATTTATTTATATTTACT